>AP028257.1:12042500-12055000 GCA_030269945.2 Trilocha varians
TTCTCTCCAGACAGAGATCGCCGCGCCCACCTTACCCTCGATCTTACTGCCGTCTGTGAAGATTTGCACCCAGTTGTTAGTCACCCTATCGTGGATGTCTTCCATTGCGTTAATATTTTCGAACGCAAATCGTGTTCTTTTCGCTGGGTGGGGCAGTTCGAACGGCGAGACTCTTTGCTCTATTTCCCTGCCAGGCAAGCCCTCTAGCTCAGTGCCACGCTTCACCCAATAGAGGGTAGCGTTCTCCCTTAGTCTGAGGTCCAATGGTAGGACTCTAGCGAGAAGCATTGCTGCCTCCAGGGAAACTGTTCTGTGAGCTTTGACTATTCTGAGGGCGAACATTCTGGCGGCTCTGTCGAGGGCCTTACGAACAAAGACCCTGTCGGACGCCAGTGGTCCCCATGCCCCTGCCGCGTATAGAATAGTGGGCTCCACTACAGTGAGATACAGTGTCCGGACAATGTTTGAGCTCAAGCCCCAGTTAACTCGAGCCATGGTCGTGAGCCTTTTGTAATATCCTATGGCTTTCTCGACAGCCATATTTAGGTGTTCTTTAAATGTGAGATGGCTGTCGAGTATTACTCCCAGAACCTTAAGGCTATTGCCAATGTGCAGTGGTTTGCCCATGAACTTCAGCTCGGGTGGTCTAAACTTTAGCCTTCTTGTGATTATGATTGCCTGCGTCTTATGTGGTGCGAATTTTAAATTGTTTTCGTTGCCCCAAGCAGATATGATGTTGAGAGCTTCTCCAACCCGCTCCTCAAGGTCTTCCACTGTTTTTGCACTGGCGACGACCAGAATATCGTCGGCGAATGCCTGGACTCTGGCTTCGATGTCCTCAGTCTTCCTGAGTAATGGGTCCAACTGTATATTCCACATTAGTGGACCACTAATCGACCCCTGAATACAGCCTCTATTGGTTGTTTTGGTAATGGTCTCTCCCAAGTAACTTAATGTTATCGATCTGTTCGATAGGTAGCTTTCGATAAGTTTGAGAATGTATTTGTCAACTCTGCAATAACATAACTCTCTAAGAATGGCTGGCCACCAACATCCGTCGAAGGCTCCCTCGATGTCCAGAGAGACCACCGCCACCAGTTTTTTATCTGAGACCGCTTGTCTTATGACTGTCATAGCATCACAAACTGCGTCTTCAGTGCTTTTGCGTGGCGTGAAGCCATATTGTCGCCCGCCAAGCAGTCCTCGACTACCAAGATTCCACGTTAGTCGGTTTGTGAAGAGCTTCTCGGCAACTTTTCCCAGAACAGGGAGGAGTCCTATCGGTCTGTAGGACTTTGGTTGAGAGTAGTCCTCCCTGCCCGGTTTAGGAATGATGCATACTATCGCTTGTTTCCAAGCGAGGGGAAAGTAGCCAAGTCGTAGGCATCCGTTGAAGATCGCGAGTTGGAGCGAGGGGTCAATTTTGTGGGCTTCGCACCAAATATCCGACGTCATGCCGTCCGCCCCAGGGGCTTTTTTCGGGTTCATTCCCCGATATACCGCCATGATCTCATCGTTGGTGTAATCTGGGCTGTAGTCAGGATAGTCCTCATCGTCTATTGATGACCTTAGGATTCGTGACGATTCGCTGCGCCAGCTCTTCATCTCGTCAGTGTCTTTGTCAGGTATATCCTCCGGGTAGAAGGTTTCCACCAACAGCTCGGCGGAGTCCCGTGGGCTCAGGGTTCGGCAATCTTGGCCTCGCCGCAGGAGTTCCTCTCGCTTTGTGCCCCCGCAGGCTTTCAGGATTCGATGAGTCCTGTGCCACATTGTTTCCTCCGACTCAAGGCTGCAAAACTGTTTCCAGCCCTCGGTTATGGTGTCGCTAATTTTATTTTTGTATCTCTCCTTTGCCTCTATGTAATCTTCCAGGATGAATGGTTTCCTTCTGGGGTTGGCCTTAAGAAGCCTTCTACGGATCCTGATCAGATTTGCTCGAAGGTCAGTGAGTTCCTCCGTCCACCATGGTCGAGGTCTTCTGCGGCCAGATTTTCCTGCCCTCGGTAGGGTCTCCGTGCAGGTTATTTTGACCGCGTTTGTATACACATCGACTATTTGATCAAGGGCAGCGGCGCTGTTGGTGGCTTTGATACTGTCCTCGCTGATGCCCGTCTCTGTAAATCTTGCCCTTAAGGCAGTGCCGAACGCTTGCCAATTGGCTTTGTTGGTTTTGAAAGCCTTGGTGGACACGTTTTCCTGGGTGGAGCCCTCCACGGGTCCCAGTACGACCCTGAAGGTAATCAGCCTGTGGTCTGAAAGAGTGGAGGTTTCGCAGTCCACACGCCAACCCTGCACTTTACCCAGAAGTCCCGCAGTACTGAATGTGATATCTACAATACTTTGGTAGAGTTTGCCTCCCCTCAGTACATGGAAGGTGGGCGTGCGGCCCTCGTTAAGTATCTGCCACTGCTGCTGGCACATCATCTCGGAGATGCTAAGACCTCGTTTGTCTTCAGACGCGCAGCCCCACCAGGGACTGAAAGCATTAGCGTCTCCGCCCAGGACGATATCAGTCACCCCCAGGCCATCCGTGATTTTTTGTAATGCAAGGAGGTCTTCAACAATGTCTCGGGTTTTGTCAAGGTAAAAACTGACGACTCCGAGACGCTGCTGTCCCCTCCTTACGACGCATGCCGCGACCGTTTCGGTAATTATCTTGTTGTCCACTTCCACCTTGATACTCGGGTCAAGGACAACTATTGCAGCCCTGACAGGATTATTCCTGTCTGACGTTATCTTCTGCACTACCTCTCCTGCGGCCACGACATGTGCCTTAGCTCCCACATATGGCTCCTGAAGGAGAAGCAGGGAGACCCCAGAGCGCTCCGCGGATTCAGTGCATTCTTTCATGGCTGCATAGCCTCTCCCAAGATTTAGCTGCCATAATTTAATTTGGCAATTCGCACTCGCGGCATTATCTGCGTTTGTGTCTTTGTTAGAGCCCTCCTCAGCAGTACGATACGGTAGATCGGGTCATCCTGTCCCATTTTCGCCACACTGGACATTGGGAACTGTACGCAGGATGAGTCGATCGCCCGCCATCAGCTATGCAGTTTGCGCACGAGAGGGTCACCTCCACACTCCGGCATTCCCTTGTATCATGCGGCCCTGCGCAGCGGCCACAAACCACTGGTCTAGAGCATGCTCTTGCGATGTGTCCGAAGCCCAAACAGTTGTAGCATTGGGTCACTGGTGATTGGTCAAAGGTCTGGACCATCTGGTAGTCGACTTTGACTTTTTTACCCTCGAGGACACGCCAGATGTTCGGCGTCACCTCCAAAACTACGTTGTTGAGCGATCCCGTGCGGCCCCTGGTTCTGCGAACGACCTTTACATCACCAGAGGACACATGCGGACCCACCAGGCCTCTGTTCTGCTTCAAGATCGCCTCCTCAATTTTAGCGTTCGAAACCCCGGCCGCAACACCCTTAAGTACCAATAATGGACGTTTTACGGGTGTATCAGCGACCGACAATTGGATAGCTTTCCGCTTGATCTCCTGAGCGAGCGCCTTACGCTCATCGTCAGTGTCGCAAGACAGAACGACTCGTTGACCCTTTGTCTTTCTGACACCGTTAATACCAATCCCTAATTCCACTACATCTACGTTGGACTTTATTTGTTCGACAATGTCGTGGCTAGTTGCTCTAGGGTCAACTGACTCTACCGTCAATCCGAATCTTGGCTTCGAGACTATCTCGCTATACGTTGGTCCATCTCTGCGCCGAGTTGTGTCTGCAGTGGGCAGTTCAGGGCCCGCCGAGGTGCCCGAGGTCATGACATCTCTCCTAAGAGTCTCGATAGCTGTCCTGACCGGGTTTGTGACCTCCACCGTGAGGTCCTTCAGCTCTCGCAGTTCGTCTTTGACATTTTCCAGCGATGAGGCAACTCTATCTACGGCAAGCCTTCCTCCATTATCCTCTTCTGGTACCTCCCGCAGTCTATCCCGTATTTCGGCCACCATCACGTGGGTCTCTTTGATCGTGCTGTCCTCAAGAGCCTCCCGCACCGCAGCCCTGATAGTAGGTAGCGCGCACGCCGCGCGGTGGGCCTCTCCCGAATCCCCGTCGTGACCGGAACCGGTGAGGGCTCTCCGAGTATCACCAAAAGATTCAGCTTCCTGCTTCGCCTTTTTGATGATTTGGTGCGTGTCCCCGGCGACTCTACCTCCCTCCTTTATAGATTCGGTAGTTCGCTGCATCTCGACACGCAATCTTGCTACCTCATCAGCTGCCTCGCCCAGATCAACCGTCCTGCTCGACTGCGCTCTAGTGGACCTTAACTCCTCCTCCAGACCTGTCATCCGTTGGCGCATTCCCGTTACTTCGTTACGGATTGTCTGTAACGGATCGACCAATTCAAAGCCGACTATGCCTCTGATAGTCTCGATTTCAGCTTTGAGTGATTCCATGCGCTGTTTTAGGTCCTCGTTAGTTCCCAATGCCGCTGTGAGAGAGGCCCCATGTCTGGCTTCGATGAGCAGCAGTTGTCGCTCATATCGCGCCTTGAGCCTCTCCTTATCGGTGATATTACGAGTTCTGGACTCCGAAAGCCTCAGTATCATCATGTGTAGGCCTTGGAGTCCCGCCACCACGTCATCTCTTATCTCCCTCTTTATATTTTTGCCGCTTTCCAGGGTCCTCTTGGTGCGCTGAAGCAGCTCCGTAGCCATCTTTGGCACATCCTGGATGAACCCCCCTCCTATCAATGAATTTTGGGAGAGTCTGGAGTCATCCATTGTTGTGATGTCCTCGTCATCTTCGGGCATCAGTGCCGGCTCCGGTGCTGCTGCGGCTTCCGCTTCAAGAGCCCTCTGTGTTGCCTCACGGACCTGAGTTCTAACTCTGAGGAGCGCTGACTCCGCCCTCTGGCGGATTGGTCGAGTCTCCGCCCGAACTGTCTCCACCCAGTCCGCTGTAAGGGTTTCACTCTGCGGTTGGTCTATCTCCGATGACTCAGCCTCTGATGGCGAGTCCAGTCCCTCCTCAGCCAAGACGTACCTCCCTGATGCGGCCTCTGATGAGGCCGCAGAACGAGCCCCGTCTCCTGGGTCTCCGCGCTGCTGGAGAACTGGGTCCGCCAGGGCTTTCTTGGTTCTAAGTGGACCTCTCGCTTGCTGGTAGTGTCTGTCTGCTGGTTTGACAGGCGACTTCCTGCACATTTTCACTGGTCGGCTAGACTGATTTGATGCCCCCGAGGTGGAAGACATTTTGCCTCAGCAAGAATGTTTGCCAGTCAACACCAGTCAGAGCGACGGAATTTCAGCTAACTATTGCACGTAAGTACAATTTAAATTAAAAACAAAGTGCTTTTAGACTAAAAGATTTCCAAAGTTAAAGAATTTTTTGTGTGGGATGTAGGAAAAATCTGAATACGAGGTAAGGTAGCTCTGATTAAGTAGAATTTTTGAGAACTTAAACAATTTTTTAGGCACACCTTTTCAAAATTCTCTCCTTTTCCACTATACACCTCAAATTCCCACTATCGTAACAACGGGAGGGCGGGCGGGCCGGATTTTTCAGTTTTCGCCGAATAACTCGGGAAGCACTGGGCCGATTCTTGCAAAAATGGTGTCGATCGATAGGTACGTAGAAGACGCACCTATCTAGGTTAAGAAAAGAAGGATGCAATAGAAAAATGTAATGGAAAAATTTAAAACTGCAAAAGGTTAGGTGTTATACTGATATTCAATTGAAAATCGTTAAATTTAATTAGATATTTGTATTTTTCAGATGGCGGAAGGCGCTGCGGAGGTGGGTGAGCTGACCAGAGAAGCCGGACTGCTGGGACACTAAACGGTAAGTGCGCAAAGGTATGTATAAAGCACAAAACTACCAGAGTTCAGAGTATCTAAATTGTCAAAATCCAGTGAAAAGTTAGTTGAAATTTAACTTGCTTAAGTGTGTTTGATGGTTACCGGAACGAGAGCACCACCGAATCTCTCAGTTTTCGCCGAATAACTCGGGAAGCACTGGGCCGATTCTTGCAAAAATGGTGTCGATCGATAGGTACGTAGAAGACGCACCTATCTAGGTTAAGAAAAGAAGGATGCAATAGAAAAATGTAATGGAAAAATTTAAAACTGCAAAAGGTTAGGTGTTATACTGATATTCAATTGAAAATCGTTAAATTTAATTAGATATTTGTATTTTTCAGATGGCGGAAGGCGCTGCGGAGGTGGGTGAGCTGACCAGAGAAGCCGGACTGCTGGGACACTAAACGGTAAGTGCGCAAAGGTATGTATAAAGCACAAAACTACCAGAGTTCAGAGTATCTAAATTGTCAAAATCCAGTGAAAAGTTAGTTGAAATTTAACTTGCTTAAGTGTGTTTGATGGTTACCGGAACGAGAGCACCACCGAATCTCTCAGTTTTCGCCGAATAACTCGGGAAGCACTGGGCCGATTCTTGCAAAAATGGTGTCGATCGATAGGTACGTAGAAGACGCACCTATCTAGGTTAAGAAAAGAAGGATGCAATAGAAAAATGTAATGGAAAAATTTAAAACTGCAAAAGGTTAGGTGTTATACTGATATTCAATTGAAAATCGTTAAATTTAATTAGATATTTGTATTTTTCAGATGGCGGAAGGCGCTGCGGAGGTGGGTGAGCTGACCAGAGAAGCCGGACTGCTGGGACACTAAACGGTAAGTGCGCAAAGGTATGTATAAAGCACAAAACTACCAGAGTTCAGAGTATCTAAATTGTCAAAATCCAGTGAAAAGTTAGTTGAAATTTAACTTGCTTAAGTGTGTTTGATGGTTACCGGAACGAGAGCACCACCGAATCTCTCAGTTTTCGCCGAATAACTCGGGAAGCACTGGGCCGATTCTTGCAAAAATGGTGTCGATCGATAGGTACGTAGAAGACGCACCTATCTAGGTTAAGAAAAGAAGGATGCAATAGAAAAATGTAATGGAAAAATTTAAAACTGCAAAAGGTTAGGTGTTATACTGATATTCAATTGAAAATCGTTAAATTTAATTAGATATTTGTATTTTTCAGATGGCGGAAGGCGCTGCGGAGGTGGGTGAGCTGACCAGAGAAGCCGGACTGCTGGGACACTAAACGGTAAGTGCGCAAAGGTATGTATAAAGCACAAAACTACCAGAGTTCAGAGTATCTAAATTGTCAAAATCCAGTGAAAAGTTAGTTGAAATTTAACTTGCTTAAGTGTGTTTGATGGTTACCGGAACGAGAGCACCACCGAATCTCTCAGTTTTCGCCGAATAACTCGGGAAGCACTGGGCCGATTCTTGCAAAAATGGTGTCGATCGATAGGTACGTAGAAGACGCACCTATCTAGGTTAAGAAAAGAAGGATGCAATAGAAAAATGTAATGGAAAAATTTAAAACTGCAAAAGGTTAGGTGTTATACTGATATTCAATTGAAAATCGTTAAATTTAATTAGATATTTGTATTTTTCAGATGGCGGAAGGCGCTGCGGAGGTGGGTGAGCTGACCAGAGAAGCCGGACTGCTGGGACACTAAACGGTAAGTGCGCAAAGGTATGTATAAAGCACAAAACTACCAGAGTTCAGAGTATCTAAATTGTCAAAATCCAGTGAAAAGTTAGTTGAAATTTAACTTGCTTAAGTGTGTTTGATGGTTACCGGAACGAGAGCACCACCGAATCTCTCAGTTTTCGCCGAATAACTCGGGAAGCACTGGGCCGATTCTTGCAAAAATGGTGTCGATCGATAGGTACGTAGAAGACGCACCTATCTAGGTTAAGAAAAGAAGGATGCAATAGAAAAATGTAATGGAAAAATTTAAAACTGCAAAAGGTTAGGTGTTATACTGATATTCAATTGAAAATCGTTAAATTTAATTAGATATTTGTATTTTTCAGATGGCGGAAGGCGCTGCGGAGGTGGGTGAGCTGACCAGAGAAGCCGGACTGCTGGGACACTAAACGGTAAGTGCGCAAAGGTATGTATAAAGCACAAAACTACCAGAGTTCAGAGTATCTAAATTGTCAAAATCCAGTGAAAAGTTAGTTGAAATTTAACTTGCTTAAGTGTGTTTGATGGTTACCGGAACGAGAGCACCACCGAATCTCTCAGTTTTCGCCGAATAACTCGGGAAGCACTGGGCCGATTCTTGCAAAAATGGTGTCGATCGATAGGTACGTAGAAGACGCACCTATCTAGGTTAAGAAAAGAAGGATGCAATAGAAAAATGTAATGGAAAAATTTAAAACTGCAAAAGGTTAGGTGTTATACTGATATTCAATTGAAAATCGTTAAATTTAATTAGATATTTGTATTTTTCAGATGGCGGAAGGCGCTGCGGAGGTGGGTGAGCTGACCAGAGAAGCCGGACTGCTGGGACACTAAACGGTAAGTGCGCAAAGGTATGTATAAAGCACAAAACTACCAGAGTTCAGAGTATCTAAATTGTCAAAATCCAGTGAAAAGTTAGTTGAAATTTAACTTGCTTAAGTGTGTTTGATGGTTACCGGAACGAGAGCACCACCGAATCTCTCAGTTTTCGCCGAATAACTCGGGAAGCACTGGGCCGATTCTTGCAAAAATGGTGTCGATCGATAGGTACGTAGAAGACGCACCTATCTAGGTTAAGAAAAGAAGGATGCAATAGAAAAATGTAATGGAAAAATTTAAAACTGCAAAAGGTTAGGTGTTATACTGATATTCAATTGAAAATCGTTAAATTTAATTAGATATTTGTATTTTTCAGATGGCGGAAGGCGCTGCGGAGGTGGGTGAGCTGACCAGAGAAGCCGGACTGCTGGGACACTAAACGGTAAGTGCGCAAAGGTATGTATAAAG
Source organism: Trilocha varians (assembly GCA_030269945.2). Classification (NCBI taxonomy): domain Eukaryota; kingdom Metazoa; phylum Arthropoda; class Insecta; order Lepidoptera; family Bombycidae; genus Trilocha; species Trilocha varians. The sequence continues at coordinate 12,051,293 of AP028257.1, forward strand.
CACAAAACTACCAGAGTTCAGAGTATCTAAATTGTCAAAATCCAGTGAAAAGTTAGTTGAAATTTAACTTGCTTAAGTGTGTTTGATGGTTACCGGAACGAGAGCACCACCGAATCTCTCAGTTTTCGCCGAATAACTCGGGAAGCACTGGGCCGATTCTTGCAAAAATGGTGTCGATCGATAGGTACGTAGAAGACGCACCTATCTAGGTTAAGAAAAGAAGGATGCAATAGAAAAATGTAATGGAAAAATTTAAAACTGCAAAAGGTTAGGTGTTATACTGATATTCAATTGAAAATCGTTAAATTTAATTAGATATTTGTATTTTTCAGATGGCGGAAGGCGCTGCGGAGGTGGGTGAGCTGACCAGAGAAGCCGGACTGCTGGGACACTAAACGGTAAGTGCGCAAAGGTATGTATAAAGCACAAAACTACCAGAGTTCAGAGTATCTAAATTGTCAAAATCCAGTGAAAAGTTAGTTGAAATTTAACTTGCTTAAGTGTGTTTGATGGTTACCGGAACGAGAGCACCACCGAATCTCTCAGTTTTCGCCGAATAACTCGGGAAGCACTGGGCCGATTCTTGCAAAAATGGTGTCGATCGATAGGTACGTAGAAGACGCACCTATCTAGGTTAAGAAAAGAAGGATGCAATAGAAAAATGTAATGGAAAAATTTAAAACTGCAAAAGGTTAGGTGTTATACTGATATTCAATTGAAAATCGTTAAATTTAATTAGATATTTGTATTTTTCAGATGGCGGAAGGCGCTGCGGAGGTGGGTGAGCTGACCAGAGAAGCCGGACTGCTGGGACACTAAACGGTAAGTGCGCAAAGGTATGTATAAAGCACAAAACTACCAGAGTTCAGAGTATCTAAATTGTCAAAATCCAGTGAAAAGTTAGTTGAAATTTAACTTGCTTAAGTGTGTTTGATGGTTACCGGAACGAGAGCACCACCGAATCTCTCAGTTTTCGCCGAATAACTCGGGAAGCACTGGGCCGATTCTTGCAAAAATGGTGTCGATCGATAGGTACGTAGAAGACGCACCTATCTAGGTTAAGAAAAGAAGGATGCAATAGAAAAATGTAATGGAAAAATTTAAAACTGCAAAAGGTTAGGTGTTATACTGATATTCAATTGAAAATCGTTAAATTTAATTAGATATTTGTATTTTTCAGATGGCGGAAGGCGCTGCGGAGGTGGGTGAGCTGACCAGAGAAGCCGGACTGCTGGGACACTAAACGGTAAGTGCGCAAAGGTATGTATAAAGCACAAAACTACCAGAGTTCAGAGTATCTAAATTGTCAAAATCCAGTGAAAAGTTAGTTGAAATTTAACTTGCTTAAGTGTGTTTGATGGTTACCGGAACGAGAGCACCACCGAATCTCTCAGTTTTCGCCGAATAACTCGGGAAGCACTGGGCCGATTCTTGCAAAAATGGTGTCGATCGATAGGTACGTAGAAGACGCACCTATCTAGGTTAAGAAAAGAAGGATGCAATAGAAAAATGTAATGGAAAAATTTAAAACTGCAAAAGGTTAGGTGTTATACTGATATTCAATTGAAAATCGTTAAATTTAATTAGATATTTGTATTTTTCAGATGGCGGAAGGCGCTGCGGAGGTGGGTGAGCTGACCAGAGAAGCCGGACTGCTGGGACACTAAACGGTAAGTGCGCAAAGGTATGTATAAAGCACAAAACTACCAGAGTTCAGAGTATCTAAATTGTCAAAATCCAGTGAAAAGTTAGTTGAAATTTAACTTGCTTAAGTGTGTTTGATGGTTACCGGAACGAGAGCACCACCGAATCTCTCAGTTCTCGCCGAATAACTCGGGAAGCACTGGGCCGATTCTTGCAAAAATGGTGTCGATCGATAGGTACGTAGAAGACGCACCTATCTAGGTTAAGAAAAGAAGGATGCAATAGAAAAATGTAATGGAAAAATTTAAAACTGCAAAAGGTTAGGTGTTATACTGATATTCAATTGAAAATCGTTAAATTTAATTAGATATTTGTATTTTTCAGATGGCGGAAGGCGCTGCGGAGGTGGGTGAGCTGACCAGAGAAGCCGGACTGCTGGGACACTAAACGGTAAGTGCGCAAAGGTATGTATAAAGCACAAAACTACCAGAGTTCAGAGTATCTAAATTGTCAAAATCCAGTGAGGGTTAGGTTAGGTTAGGTTAGGTTAGGTTAGGTTAGGTTAGGTTAGGTTAGGTTAGGTTAGGTTAGGTTAGGTTAGGTTAGGTTAGGTTAGGTTAGGTTAGGTTAGGTTAGGTTAGGTTAGGTTAGGTTAGGTTAGGTTAGGTTAGGTTAGGTTAGGTTAGGTTAGGTTAGGTTAGGTTAGGTTAGGTTAGGTTAGGTTAGGTTAGGTTAGGTTAGGTTAGGTTAGGTTAGGTTAGGTTAGGTTAGGTTAGGTTAGGTTAGGTTAGGTTAGGTTAGGTTAGGTTAGGTTAGGTTAGGTTAGGTTGGGTTAGGTTAGGTTAGGTTAGGTTAGGTTAGGTTAGGTTAGGTTAGGTTAGGTTAGGTTAGGTTAGGTTAGGTTAGGTTAGGTTAGGTTAGGTTAGGTTAGGTTAGGTTAGGTTAGGTTAGGTTAGGTTAGGTTAGGTTAGGTTAGGTTAGGTTAGGTTAGGTTAGGTTAGGTTAGGTTAGGTTAGGTTAGGTTAGGTTAGGTTAGGTTAGGTTAGGTTAGGTTAGGTTAGGTTAGGTTAGGTTAGGTTAGGTTAGGTTAGGTTAGGTTAGGTTAGGTTAGGTTAGGTTAGGTTAGGTTAGGTTAGGTTAGGTTAGGTTAGGTTAGGTTAGGTTAGGTTAGGTTAGGTTAGGTTAGGTTAGGTTAGGTTAGGTTAGGTTAGGTTAGGTTAGGTTAGGTTAGGTTAGGTTAGGTTAGGTTAGGTTAGGTTAGGTTAGGTTAGGTTAGGTTAGGTTAGGTTAGGTTAGGTTAGGTTAGGTTAGGTTAGGTTAGGTTAGGTTAGGTTAGGTTAGGTTAGGTTAGGTTAGGTTAGGTTAGGTTAGGTTAGGTTAGGTTAGGTTAGGTTAGGTTAGGTTAGGTTAGGTTAGGTTAGGTTAGGTTAGGTTAGGTTAGGTTAGGTTAGGTTAGGTTGGGTTGGGTTAGGTTGGGTTAGGTTAGGTTAGGTTAGGTTAGGTTAGGTTAGGTTAGGTTAGGTTAGGTTAGGTTAGGTTAGGTTAGGTTAGGTTAGGTTAGGTTAGGTTAGGTTAGGTTAGGTTAGGTTAGGTTAGGTTGGGTTAGGTTAGGTTAGGTTAGGTTAGGTTAGGTTAGGTTAGGTTAGGTTAGGTTAGGTTAGGTTAGGTTAGGTTAGGTTAGGTTAGGTTAGGTTAGGTTAGGTTAGGTTAGGTTAGGTTAGGTTAGGTTAGGTTAGGTTAGGTTAGGTTAGGTTAGGTTAGGTTAGGTTAGGTTAGGTTAGGTTAGGTTAGGTTAGGTTAGGTTAGGTTAGGTTAGGTTAGGTTAGGTTAGGTTAGGTTAGGTTAGGTTAGGTTAGGTTAGGTTGGGTTAGGTTAGGTTAGGTTAGGTTAGGTTAGGTTAGGTTAGGTTAGGTTAGGTTAGGTTAGGTTAGGTTAGGTTAGGTTAGGTTAGGTTAGGTTAGGTTAGGTTAGGTTAGGTTGGGTTAGGTTAGGTTAGGTTAGGTTAGGTTAGGTTGGGTTAGGTTGGGTTAGGTTAGGTTAGGTTAGGTTGGGTTAGGTTGGGTT
>AP028257.1:12067500-12075000 GCA_030269945.2 Trilocha varians
TAGGTTAGGTTAGGTTAGGTTAGGTTAGGTTAGGTTAAGTTAGGTTAGGTTAGGTTAGGTTAGGTTAATTAGGTTGGGTTAGGTTAGTTGGGTTAGGTTAGGTTAGGTTAGGTTAGGTTAGGTTAGGTTAGGTTAGGTTAGGTTAGGTTAGTTAGGTTAGGTTAGGTTAGGTTAGGTTAGGTTAGGTTAGGTTAGGTTAGGTTAGGTTAGGTTAGGTTAGGTTAGGTTAGGTTAGGTTAGGTTAGGATAGGTTAGGTTAGGTTAGGTTAGGTTAGGTTAGGTTAGGTTAGGTTAGGTTAGGTTAGGTTAGGTTAGGTTAGGTTAGGTTAGGTTAGTGTAGGTTAGTTAGGTTAGGTTAGGTTAGGTTAGGTTAGGTTAGGTTAGGTTAGGTTAGGTTAGGTTAGGTTAGGTTAGTTAGGTTAGGTTAGGTTAGGTTAGGTTGGGTTAGGTTAGGTTAGGTTAGGTTAGGTTAGGTTAGGTTAGGTTAGGTTAGGTTAGGTTAGGTTAGGTTAGGTTAGGTTAGGTTAGGTTAGGTTAGGTTAGGTTAGGTTAGGTTAGGTTAGGTTAGGTTAGGTTAGGTTAGTTAGGTTAGGTTAGGTTAGGTTAGGTTAGGTTAGTTTAGGTTAGGTTAGGTTAGGTTAGGTTAGGTTAGGTTAGGTTAGGTTAGGTTAGGTTAGGTTAGGTTAGGTTAGGTTAGGTTAGGTTAGGTTAGGTTAGGTTAGGTTAGGTTAGGTTAGGTTAGGTTAGGTTAGGTTAGGTAGGTTAGGTTAGGTTAGGTTAGGTTAGGTTAGGTTAGGTTAGGTTAGGTTAGGTTAGGTTAGGTTAGGTTAGGTTAGGTTAGGTTAGGTTAGGTTAGGTTAGGTTAGGTTAGGTTAGGTTAGGTTAGGTTAGGTTAGGTTAGGTTAGGTTAGGTTAGGTTAGGTTAGGTTAGGTTAGGTTAGGTTAGGTTAGGTTAGGTTAGGTTAGGTTAGGTTAGGTTAGGTTAGGTTAGGTTGGGTTAGGTTAGGTTAGGTTAGGTTAGGTTAGGTTAGGTTAGGTTAGGTTAGGTTAGGTTAGGTTAGGTTAGGTTAGGTTAGGTTAGGTTAGGTTAGGTTAGGTTAGGTTAGGTTAGGTTAGGTTAGGTTAGGTTGGGTTAGGTTAGGTTAAGTTGGGTTAGGTTGGGTTAGGTTAGGTTAGGTTAGGTTAGGTTAGGTTAGGTTAGGTTAGGTTGGGTTAGGTTAGGTTAGGTTAGGTTAGGTTAGGTTAGGTTAGGTTGGGTTAGGTTAGGTTAGGTTAGGTTAGGTTGGGTTAGGTTAGGTTAGGTTAGGTTAGGTTAGGTTAGGTTAGGTTAGGTTAGGTTAGGTTAGGTTAGGTTAGGTTAGGTTAGGTTAGGTTAGGTTAGGTTGGTTAGGTTAGGTTAGGTTGGGTTAGGTTAGTTAGGTTAGGTTAGGTTAGGTTAGGTTAGGTTAGGTTAGGTTGGTTAGGTTAGGTTAGTTAGGTTAGGTTAGGTTAGGTTAGGTTAGGTTAGGTTAGGTTAGGTTAGGTTAGGTTAGGTTAGGTTAGGTTAGGTTGGGTTAGGTTAGGTTAGGTTAGGTTAGGTTAGGTTAGGTTAGGTTAGGTTAGGTTAGGTTAGGTTAGGTTAGGTTAGGTTAGGTTAGGTTAGGTTAGGTTAGGTTAGGTTAGGTTAGGTTAGGTTAGGTTAGGTTAGGTTAGGTTAGGTTAGGTTAGGTTAGGTTAGGTTAGGTTAGGTTAGGTTAGGTTAGGTTAGGTTAGGTTAGGTTAGGTTAGGTTAGGTTAGGTTAGGTTAGGAGGTTAGGTTAGGTTAGGTTAGGTTAGGTTAGGTTAGGTTAGGTTAGGTTAGGTTAGGTTAGGTTAGGTTAGGTTAGGTTAGGTTAGGTTAGGTTAGGTTAGGTTAGGTTAGGTTAGGTTAGGTTAGGTTAGGTTAGGTTAGGTTAGGTTAGGTTAGGTTAGTGTAGGTTAGGTTAGGTTAGGTTAGGTTAGGTTAGGTTAGGTTAGGTTAGGTTAGGTTAGGTTAGGTTAGGTTAGGTTAGGTTAGGTTAGGTTAGGTTAGGTTAGGTTAGGTTAGGTTAGTTAGGTTGTTAGGTTAGGTTAGGTTAGGTTAGGTTAGGTTAGGTTAGGTTAGGTTAGGTTAGGTTAGGTTAGGTTAGGTTAGGTTAGGTTAGGTTAGGTTAGGTTAGGTTAGGTTAGGTTAGGTTAGGTTAGGTTAGGTTAGGTTAGGTTAGGTTAGGTTAGGTTAGGTTAGGTTAGGTTAGGTTAGGTTAGGTTAGGTTAGGTTAGGTTAGGTTAGGTTAGGTTAGGTTAGGTTAGGTTAGGTTAGGTTAGGTTAGGTTAGGTTAGGTTAGGTTAGGTTAGGTTAGGTTAGGTTAGGTTAGGTTAGGTTAGGTTGGGTTAGGTTAGGTTAGGTTAGGTTAGGTTAGGTTAGGTTAGGTTAGGTTAGGTTAGGTTAGGTTAGGTTAGGTTAGGTTAGGTTAGGTTAGGTTAGGTTAGGTTAGGTTAGGTTAGGTTAGGTTAGGTTAGGTTAGGTTAGGTTAGGTTAGGTTAGGTTAGGTTAGGTTAGGTTAGGTTAGGTTAGGTTAGGTTAGGTTAGGTTAGGTTAGGTTAGGTTAGGTTAGGTTAGGTTAGGTTAGGTTAGGTTAGGTTAGGTTAGGTTAGGTTAGGTTAGGTTAGGTTAGGTTAGGTTAGGTTAGGTTAGGTTAGGTTAGGTTAGGTTAGGTTAGGTTAGGTTAGGTTAGGTTAGGTTAGGTTAGGTTAGGTTAGGTTAGGTTAGGTTAGGTTAGGTTAGGTTAGGTTAGGTTAGGTTAGGTTAGGTTAGGTTAGGTTAGGTTAGGTTAGGTTAGGTTAGGTTAGGTTAGGTTAGGTTAGGTTAGGTTAGGTTAGGTTAGGTTAGGTTAGGTTAGGTTAGGTTAGGTTAGGTTAGGTTAGGTTAGGTTAGGTTAGGTTAGGTTAGGTTAGGTTAGGTTAGGTTAGGTTAGGTTAGGTTAGGTTAGGTTAGGTTAGGTTAGGTTAGGTTAGGTTAGGTTAGGTTAGGTTAGGTTAGGTTAGGTTAGGTTAGGTTAGGTTAGGTTAGGTTAGGTTAGGTTAGGTTAGGTTAGGTTAGGTTAGGTTAGGTTAGGTTAGGTTAGGTTAGGTTAGGTTAGGTTAGGTTAGGTTAGGTTAGGTTAGGTTAGGTTAGGTTAGGTTAGGTTAGGTTAGGTTAGGTTAGGTTAGGTTAGGTTAGGTTAGGTTAGGTTAGTTAGGTTAGGTTAGGTTAGGTTAGGTTAGGTTAGGTTAGGTTAGGTTAGGTTAGGTTAGGTTAGGTTAGGTTAGGTTAGGTTAGGTTAGGTTAGGTTAGGTTAGGTTAGGTTAGGTTAGGTTAGGTTAGGTTAGGTTAGGTTAGGTTAGGTTAGGTTAGGTTAGGTTAGGTTAGGTTAGGTTAGGTTAGGTTAGGTTAGGTTAGGTTAGGTTAGGTTAGGTTAGGTTAGGTTAGGTTAGGTTAGGTTAGGTTAGGTTAGGTTAGGTTAGGTTGGGTTAGGTTAGGTTAGGTTAGGTTAGGTTAGGTTAGGTTAGGTTAGGTTAGGTTAGGTTAGGTTAGGTTAGGTTAGGTTAGGTTAGGTTAGGTTAGGTTAGGTTAGGTTAGGTTAGGTTAGGTTAGGTTAGGTTAGGTTAGGTTAGGTTAGGTTAGGTTAGGTTAGGTTAGGTTAGGTTAGGTTAGGTTAGGTTAGGTTAGGTTAGGTTAGGTTAGGTTAGGTTAGGTTAGGTTAGGTTAGGTTAGGTTAGGTTAGGTTAGGTTAGGTTAGGTTAGGTTAGGTTAGGTTAGGTTAGGTTAGGTTAGGTTAGGTTAGGTTAGGTTAGGTTAGGTTAGGTTAGGTTAGGTTAGGTTAGGTTAGGTTAGGTTAGGTTAGGTTAGGTTAGGTTAGGTTAGGTTAGGTTAGGTTAGGTTAGGTTAGGTTAGGTTAGGTTAGGTTAGGTTAGGTTAGGTTAGGTTAGGTTAGGTTAGGTTAGGTTAGGTTAGGTTAGGTTAGGTTAGGTTAGGTTAGGTTAGGTTAGGTTAGGTTAGGTTAGGTTAGGTTAGGTTAGGTTAGGTTAGGTTAGGTTAGGTTAGGTTAGGTTAGGTTAGGTTAGGTTAGGTTAGGTTAGGTTAGGTTAGGTTAGGTTAGGTTAGGTTAGGTTAGGTTAGGTTAGGTTAGGTTAGGTTAGGTTAGGTTAGGTTAGGTTAGGTTAGGTTAGGTTAGGTTAGGTTAGGTTAGGTTAGGTTAGGTTAGGTTAGGTTAGGTTAGGTTAGGTTAGGTTAGGTTAGGTTAGGTTAGGTTAGGTTAGGTTAGGTTAGGTTAGGTTAGGTTAGGTTAGGTTAGGTTAGGTTAGGTTAGGTTAGGTTAGGTTAGGTTAGGTTAGGTTATTAGGTTAGGTTAGGTTAGGTTAGGTTAGGTTAGGTTAGGTTAGGTTAGGTTAGGTTAGGTTAGGTTAGGTTAGGTTAGGTTAGGTTAGGTTAGGTTAGGTTAGGTTAGGTTAGGTTAGGTTAGGTTAGGTTAGGTTAGGTTAGGTTAGGTTAGGTTAGGTTAGGTTAGGTTAGGTTAGGTTAGGTTAGGTTAGGTTAGGTTAGGTTAGGTTAGGTTAGGTTAAGTTAGGTTAGGTTAGGTTAGGTTAGGTTAGGTTAGGTTAGGTTAGGTTAGGTTAGGTTAGGTTAGGTTAGGTTAGGTTAGGTTAGGTTAGGTTAGGTTAGGTTAGGTTAGGTTAGGTTAGGTTAGGTTAGGTTAGGTTAGGTTAGGTTAGGTTAGGTTAGGTTAGGTTAGGTTAGGTTAGGTTAGGTTAGGTTAGGTTAGGTTAGGTTAGGTTAGGTTAGGTTAGGTTAGGTTAGGTTAGGTTAGGTTAGGTTAGGTTAGGTTAGGTTAGGTTAGGTTAGGTTAGGTTAGGTTAGGTTAGGTTAGGTTAGGTTAGGTTAGGTTAGGTTAGGTTAGGTTAGGTTAGGTTAGGTTAGGTTAGGTTAGGTTAGGTTAGGTTAGGTTAGGTTAGGTTAGGTTAGGTTAGGTTAGGTTAGGTTAGGTTAGGTTAGGTTAGGTTAGGTTAGGTTAGGTTAGGTTAGGTTAGGTTAGGTTAGGTTAGGTTAGGTTAGGTTAGGTTAGGTTAGGTTAGGTTAGGTTAGGTTAGGTTAGGTTAGGTTAGGTTAGGTTAGGTTAGGTTAGGTTAGGTTAGGTTAGGTTAGGTTAGGTTAGGTTAGGTTAGGTTAGGTTAGGTTAGGTTAGGTTAGGTTAGGTTAGGTTAGGTTAGGTTAGGTTAGGTTAGGTTAGGTTAGGTTAGGTTAGGTTAGGTTAGGTTAGGTTAGGTTAGGTTAGGTTAGGTTAGGTTAGGTTAGGTTAGGTTAGGTTAGGTTAGGTTAGGTTAGGTTAGGTTAGGTTAGGTTAGGTTAGGTTAGGTTAGGTTAGGTTAGGTTAGGTTAGGTTAGGTTAGGTTAGGTTAGGTTAGGTTAGGTTAGGTTAGGTTAGGTTAGGTTAGGTTAGGTTAGGTTAGGTTAGGTTAGGTTAGGTTAGGTTAGGTTAGGTTAGGTTAGGTTAGGTTAGGTTAGGTTAGGTTAGGTTAGGTTAGGTTAGGTTAGGTTAGGTTAGGTTAGGTTAGGTTAGGTTAGGTTAGGTTAGGTTAGGTTAGGTTAGGTTAGGTTAGGTTAGGTTAGGTTAGGTTAGGTTAGGTTAGGTTAGGTTAGGTTAGGTTAGGTTAGGTTAGGTTAGGTTAGGTTAGGTTAGGTTAGGTTAGGTTAGGTTAGGTTAGGTTAGGTTAGGTTAGGTTAGGTTAGGTTAGGTTAGGTTAGGTTAGGTTAGGTTAGGTTAGGTTAGGTTAGGTTAGGTTAGGTTAGGTTAGGTTAGGTTAGGTTAGGTTAGGTTAGGTTAGGTTAGGTTAGGTTAGGTTAGGTTAGGTTAGGTTAGGTTAGGTTAGGTTAGGTTAGGTTAGGTTAGGTTAGGTTAGGTTAGGTTAGGTTAGGTTAGGTTAGGTTAGGTTAGGTTAGGTTAGGTTAGGTTAGGTTAGGTTAGGTTAGGTTAGGTTAGGTTAGGTTAGGTTAGGTTAGGTTAGGTTAGGTTAGGTTAGGTTAGGTTAGGTTAGGTTAGGTTAGGTTAGGTTAGGTTAGGTTAGGTTAGGTTAGGTTAGGTTAGGTTAGGTTAGGTTAGGTTAGGTTAGGTTAGGTTAGGTTAGGTTAGGTTAGGTTAGGTTAGGTTAGGTTAGGTTAGGTTAGGTTAGGTTAGGTTAGGTTAGGTTAGGTTAGGTTAGGTTAGGTTAGGTTAGGTTAGGTTAGGTTAGGTTAGGTTAGGTTAGGTTAGGTTAGGTTAGGTTAGGTTAGGTTAGGTTAGGTTAGGTTAGGTTAGGTTAGGTTAGGTTAGGTTAGGTTAGGTTAGGTTAGGTTAGGTTAGGTTAGGTTAGGTTAGGTTAGGTTAGGTTAGGTTAGGTTAGGTTAGGTTAGGTTAGGTTAGGTTAGGTTAGGTTAGGTTAGGTTAGGTTAGGTTAGGTTAGGTTAGGTTAGGTTAGGTTAGGTTAGGTTAGGTTAGGTTAGGTTAGGTTAGGTTAGGTTAGGTTAGGTTAGGTTAGGTTAGGTTAGGTTAGGTTAGGTTAGGTTAGGTTAGGTTAGGTTAGGTTAGGTTAGGTTAGGTTAGGTTAGGTTAGGTTAGGTTAGGTTAGATTAGGTTAGGTTAGGTTAGGTTAGGTTAGGTTAGGTTAGGTTAGGTTAGGTTAGGTTAGGTTAGGTTAGGTTAGGTTAGGTTAGGTTAGGTTAGGTTAGGTTAGGTTAGGTTAGGTTAGGTTAGGTTAGGTTAGGTTAGGTTAGGTTAGGTTAGGTTAGGTTAGGTTAGGTTAGGTTAGGTTAGGTTAGGTTAGGTTAGGTTAGGTTAGGTTAGGTTAGGTTAGGTTAGGTTAGGTTAGGTTAGGTTAGGTTAGGTTAGGTTAGGTTAGGTTAGGTTAGGTTAGGTTAGGTTAGGTTAGGTTAGGTTAGGTTAGGTTAGGTTAGGTTAGGTTAGGTTAGGTTAGGTTAGGTTAGGTTAGGTTAGGTTAGGTTAGGTTAGGTTAGGTTAGGTTAGGTTAGGTTAGGTTAGGTTAGGTTAGGTTAAGGTTAGGTTAGGTTAGGTTAGGTTAGGTTAGGTTAGGTTAGGTTAGGTTAGGTTAGGTTAGGTTAGGTTAGGTTAGGTTAGGTTAGGTTAGGTTAGGTTAGGTTAGGTTAGGTTAGGTTAGGTTAGGTTAGGTTAGGTTAGGTTAGGTTAGGTTAGGTTAGGTTAGGTTAGGTTAGGTTAGGTTAGGTTAGGTTAGGTTAGGTTAGGTTAGGTTAGGTTAGGTTAGGTTAGGTTAGGTTAGGTTAGGTTAGGTTAGGTTAGGTTAGGTTAGGTTAGGTTAGGTTAGGTTAGGTTAGGTTAGGTTAGGTTAGGTTAGGTTAGGTTAGGTTAGGTTAGGTTAGGTTAGGTTAGGTTAGGTTAGGTTAGGTTAGGTTAGGTTAGGTTAGGTTAGGTTAGGTTAGGTTAGGTTAGGTTAGGTTAGGTTAGGTTAGGTTAG